>CP092881.1:12718186-12753853 GCA_030710605.1 Cordylochernes scorpioides
GGTGGGTCATTTTCTAGTCCACCCAGTTGGATCAATACAAATACACTAGAGAACAACACCTCATGGACAAAACTTAAGGAAGTGTCTTTGATGTTGCCGGTCATCTGTTTTTGTGAAGGAGATGCAGAGATAATTTTGTTCACACTTGGTTATCTCATGTGTCTTCAATAAAGGTCACTGTAATATCTTTCAAAGTTATTGTATGAATCCCGCTAACCATGCTAAAAGATACAACTTCCTTAAGTTTTGTCTATGAGTGTGTAGTTGCAGAGCTCCCCAAGTGTCTCTTACCAGAAGGCAGTAATTGGTAAAAATAGTAAATTTTGACAATGGAAACTGTTTTTTTTTTTGTAGAGAGGTGTCCTCTAATTAAAGTTATCTTCCCTCTCTATTGTGATTTTAATAATATTAAAAGTGCTTGGTTCATCAGTGACCTTTTCTTTAGTGTCAGTTACACTCATGGAGACAAAACTTAAGGAAGTTGTACCTTTTATCATGTATATCAGGATTCAGACAATAACTCTGAAAGATATTACAGTGACCTTTATTGAAGACACACAAGATAAACAAGTATGAACAAAATTATCTCTGCATCTCCTTCACAAAAATAAGCGACCGGTGACATCGAAGACTCTCTACTTCCTTAAGTTTTGTCCATGAGTGTATGTATGTATGTATATTATATAATATAAAATGCAAATATTTTATTTTTAAAAACATATATTTTATTTTCATTCATTGACTGTTCTACATTTTTTTACCATAGATTTAGAATATACCACTTTGAATATTGTTGTAAATATGTAAAGTTAACCTACCTATTTTTTTTTTTTTAATTCACGAATATAGAGAGAATTCATTTTATTAATTCTATATTACTGTGATAAATAATTTTATGTGTAATTTACTTCAAGTAATTCAAAATGAAATCTACTTGATGGGTAAATTAACTATTTTTCTTTTTTCACGACTGCACCTCCAATTCTCTATCTTTTTCAACAACAAAACAAAATAATTCATAACATATATATATGAAAAAAGGCATCTCCTTATCGTGCAACTGAAAGTTGCTGATGGCTTGCGGCATCTATCGGAATAAATATAAACTATTCTCGTTGATTTTTTATTATTTCAGAATTGGCCAAATACCCATTCTTGATTAATCAAGAAAAGCTAACCACGGATGACGATAGATGGCGCAAGCCATCAGCAACTTTAAGTTGCACGATAAGGAGATGCCTTTTTTCATAATTATGCACCTTATCCCAGTACAATATCACATTTGTACTATGTTTTTCACATGTATGTATGTATGTGTGCGTAGGCTGCGGCGGAGTAAACAAGCCACTGTACATAACCGTAATTTATTGTCTTCCACCCATAGTACTTCCATCGGGCTTCCAGGAGTTTTCTAACAAAGTTTATATATTATATATATATATATATATTTGTGTATATATTTGTAAAAGAGATGTTTGTTTCTTATATATAATATAATAAATATAATTTTAAACCAGTCTGTCTATCTGTCACTTTTAATTGACACATAACTTATCAAATTGTATCACTATTCATTAAATCATCATCACTCTTTTAAAGCTAAGTCAGTGGCCTGCCACTGAGTAGTGCTCCCAGTCTTAATGACAAAGGCATTCTACTTCACCCAATCATGATGGTTGTCAAATCTCCCCGCTTTTCTCAATCTTCAACCCCAAAACACATTATAGACTGTATTGACTCATCTATTCACAAAAATAAATAAGAACTGGAGGATCCCACCTAAGCACAGTTGGTACAATGGAGTGAACCCAGGAGGAGCTTTGAACATCAGACAGCATCAAACAACACTAATAAGATTTAGAACAGGCCATCTAAAGCCATTGAAGATAGAAAATAATAACAAATTCTAACCCACTTGCCCAAAATGTAGCTTGGTACCTGCAGCTCCAGAACACATTTTGGCTTGCATTAGATGCACTAAACAGGACCTTTGGGAGAGGCCGCTGCTCATCATAAAACAGCTCGAGGAGCATGAACTCATGGAATTCGTGTAATCTTTACACAAGGGGATAAGAAACAACAAAAACAACTCATCCATTGATGAGCTCTACTCTTCCCCGGCAGACACCATCAAAAGTCTTGTAAAGCTTGATACCTTAGTGTGATTGAGTGGAGATAAGAAAGAAGAAGGATGTATTGGCACGCCACCAACTTTAAAACTTATTTTAACTTGTTTCCTTTTAAACACAAGGTAATAAGACCAAATCTCCAAATAAATAAATTGTGTAACGTTTCGGTATCAGCATTGTTACCATCATCAGACTTATTTATTTGGGTTTGGTCTTATCAACTTGTTTCTAATCTATAATCTAAATAGAGTGTCCTTTTTCAGATTCTTTTTGAAATCAAATAATTTTCTGCTGCCCTTATTGCAATCATAATGGGAGGACTTGGCTTTTCAGTGGTGAACCCTCCTAGGGATTTTGACCAGAGACCACAATGTCCGTCAGTATTTCGGAGAGTGACATCCGGTGCAGTAAACTTTTCTTTTTTTTGCTTATCCCTAGTACACACATGGTACAGGCCATGATAATCATGGTGGGTAGAAGTAGGCGACTGCTTTTACTGTAAGTGCACCACATGTCTACACATGTGAAAAGCACTTACAAATAAATATGCCAGAGCCCCGTTTGGTTACTTGCACTCGCTGGTGGGGTTGGACTTTTGCAAGAATAGGAGGACATTGGAGCATTTCTTTTTTTTTTTTATTAGAAAAAAAGTGCCCAATGCGGGAATTGAACCCAGGTCGTAGCGGTTGTAAACCAACTGTTTATATCAGCCTTCCACCGACCCCCCAAGCTTTTCTTAACTCTGTTGAACCTGAGTAAGTTGCTTCTAAACTATAATCCAAATTTTATATCAAGTTGACATTATTAAAAATGTAAGGTAACAAGACCAAATCCATATTAATTAATTGTTTGTGTCATAGCTCATAAAATTAAAGACACTTCAGCCAGTAAATCTTTTTATTATCTCAACTTTTCAACAAAAATCTTTTGTCCTCGTCAGGAGCGAACAACGAAGACAAAATTTTTTTGTCAGAACATTGTGAAAATAAAAAGATTTACTAGCTGAAGTATCTTTAATTTTATGAGCTAATTGTTTGTGGTTTTTTGGTGGCAATTTTGTTACTAAAACATCACAAATATTTCATTAATTTGGATTTAGTCTTGTTATTATTTTATGTTTCTAATCTAAATTGTATAAAGTTGACCATATTCAAAAACAAGGTAATAAGACCAAATTTATGAAATATTTATGATGTTTTGGTAGCAATGCTGTTGCTAAAACATCACAAACATTTCTTTAATTTGGATTTAGTCTTTTTACCTTATGTTTCTATTCTATAATCCAAATTGTATCAAGTTGACCATATTAAAAAACATAAGGTAATAAGACCAAATTAATGAAATGTCTGTGGTGTTTCAGTAACAATGCTGTTACTAAAACATCACAAACATTGCATTAATTTAGATTTAGTCTTGTTATTTTATGTTTCTAATGTACAATCCAAATTGTATCTAATCATTGACCATATTAATAAAATAAACCCTACTTCCACATATATACACTACATGATAAAGCACAATTTGGATTATTCTATATACAGTTACGAGCGTCATTCTTCATCTCTTAATCAGTCATCTCTGTCACCGTTTGCTTTTTTTTTGGAATGGCGCCCTCCTATTGGTTGGCTACGATCATGCCACCTTTGCCCCCCCCCCCCACTCGCTTTTTCGTTTTTGTAACCATTGTGTTGGAGCGGGTCGCTCCTTAAATAAATGCATATATTAGTTAATAACTAAATGGAATCCTCTCTTTCTTTTTCCCAGTAAGAGACGCCTACGGAAGCCAACAGTACCTAGACAGATAAAGCACATAGGCTATAGTTATTAACTAACATATGCATTTATATAAGGCGCCAATTTATAATTGTAACAAATAGTATTTGAATCAAAACATTCAATCGGGTAAAACACGGGCGTTGCCCGGGTCATTCGGCTAGTAGATTATAAACACAAGGTAATAAGACCAAATCCAAATAAATAAATAGTGTGTGACGTTTCGGTAACAGCGTTGTTGAAATATCGAAACGTCACACACTATTCAATTGGATTTGGTCTTATTACCTTGTGTTTATATACACTACAATAATCCTTCTCTCCCAAGAACACAACCAAGACTCAGAGTTTACTCCTCGAATCACTAGAAACCCTGAAGAGAGAAGCCATAAACACCTCTGTCACCACTATTCCCTTCTAGCATAAAGCCAATACGCAAAGACAGACCTACTTCAGACACATAGTAAAAGCAAATAATAAAGTACAATTTGGATTATAGATTAGAACTACAAGGTAATAAGACTAAATCTACTCCACTTGCCCAAAATGTAGCTTGGCACCTGCAGCTCCAGAACACATTTTGGCTTGTATTAGATGCATTAAACAGGACCTTTGGAAGAGGCCGCTGCTTATCATAAAACAGCTTGAGGAGCATGAACTCGTGGAATTTGTATAATCTTTACACCAAGGGATAAGAAACAACATCAACATTTATTTGGATTGGGTCTTATTATCTTGTAGTTCTAATTTATAATCCAAATTGTACTTTTATCATTTTTGATAGACATCAATGGACCTAAGAAGTTATTCACATACTATTTATTTATTTAGATTTTGTTTTATTACTTTGTAGTTCAAATGAAAGCAAATGGAATAGAAAAGATGTTAATATTGAGAAAAATTGAAAGAAGAGAGGAAGACCTGCAATGACATGGCGTCACTTTTCTCAGTTTGCCAAAGCTGGTGTTGTATCCTTGTTGTTGTTGTTATTATCCCCTTGTGTAAAGATTACATGAATTCCATGTGTTCATGCTCCTCAAGCTTGGGGTATAGGGGTGCAGCTTTCGTTGATCATAGTACCATGATCCAGGCACACTTTGGTGAAAGTCTGACTTTGCCTGTAATTTGAGGCCGTTCCTAACATGGAAGCAGACGCCTTTGCTGCCGACTCTCTCTGGAGTGGGGCCCTTGCTGAGGTCTATCAACCGGGTCAGTTAAAGTCAGGATTTTTAAAGAGGTCTTTCTCTTCTTCTAACAATGTTGCTGTTGGTCCGCCACTGCTTATTCGTCAGAGTTATTCTGTTTGTTTCGCAGCTGGCCTCATATCTGAAGGTCGTTCCCCTATCCACCACCTGGGGACGCACCCTATAGCAGTCAGCTCTGCCGAGATTAAATGAATTTAATGAGTTAATGCTCCTCGAGCTGTAGCCTTGTCATCGACCTACGTCCACTAGTTTGCTGAGACAGCCAATAGATGGATGCTTAGTTTTAGCATCCATTTTGATGAGAGATGTGATCATTATTTTTATAGATTAATTTCATCCAATCTCTATATATATGGTGATTACTACAGGCAAAGTCAGACTTTCACCAAAGTGTGTCTGGATCATGGTGCCATGATCAATGAAAGCTGCACCCCTACACCCCATTCCATGAAGCTCGAGGAGCATGAACTCATGGAATTCGTGTAATCTTTACACAAGGGGATAAGAAACAACAATAACAATATATGATGATTTGTGAAGCAGTCGTGGTAGTTGTGTCACAGTGGTAAGGACACACAGGATACTAACGGACTCAGGTCAATGACAAATCCACAACACCAGCTTTAGCAAACTGAGAAGTGTCCACCTAGATACCATGGTTTCGGGCTGATGGCCCTCATCAGTCTGGTGCAAACTTTGTTTCATGAGATCCATAAGAGATCAAATAAAATCTTCACAATCTCTGCCAACTATAAATGAAAAATTTTCCTGGAGAAAATTGATCTATAAAAACATTGGTTGCCTCTATAAATTTACGCAAAAAATAGCTCGAGGAGCATGAACTCATGAAACTCGTATAATCTTTACACAAGGGGATAAGAAACAACAACGCTAAAAATATATTGACAGGAGAGAGAAAATATCTTTATTTATGGGCCTGCTAACCAAAATAAATGATTTTTGAGCCCCAATATATGTTGACAGAAGAGGCAACCTTTGTTTTTATAGATTAACTAGCAGAATGACCCGGGCAACGCCCGTGTTTTACCCGATTGAATGTTTTTATTCAAATACTATTTGTTACAATTATAAATTGGCGCCTTTTATATAAATGCATATATTAGTTAATAACTATAGCCTATGTGCTTCATCTGTCTATGTACTGTTGGCTTCCGTAGGCGTCTCTTACTGGGAAAAAGAAAGAGAGGATTCCATTTAGTTATTAACTAATATATGCATTTATTTAAGGTGCGACCCGCTCCAACACAATAGTTACAAAAACCAAAAAGCGAGTGGGGGGAATGATGGGGGGGGGGGGGGGGGGGGGGGGGGGGCAAAGGTGGCGTGATCGTAGCCAACCAATAGGAGAGCGCCATTCCAAAAAAAAAAAAGCAAACGGTGACAGAGATGAAAACTGAAGAATTAAGAACGCATGACGCTCGTAACTGTATATAGAATTTTCACACAGCAAAATTTCCACATATCAGAGTATTTATTATTGTATTCACAGAATAAAAATAATTTTGATTATTCCTACTAATCAAGATAGTTCAAGATAGAGAAGTGCAAACTTGTGCACAATCCTATTGTAACGTGGAAAATTGAATATGACAAACTTCAGAATGACATGACAATTTATTTAGTATACAAACAGAGAGAGAGAGATATATATATAACCCAGGGAGCACAGAACACCAACTACCCGGGGAGTCCAGCTCACTAGTATGGACTAGTGTTGAGAGATTTTCCTCGCGAATATATACAAACACAAATCAGCATTTATAAGATACAAGATAAGCAATGAAGGAAGTTTCCAGAATAGCAAAATAATATAAATATACAAAAATTAATAATCTATACATAAAATATAATAAATACTTTGCTACAATATCTTGAACCTTATAGATGCTACGTGTGTGGAATGGTGGAGATCCATTATTCCTGACGCAGTCCAGACGGCTTGGGTGACTGTAAACAAACAAACCCCGGCGGCGCAAGCCGCCAACAAAGGATCAGAACACGGCTTGGTCTGCTACCGACCAGTTGGGTGTTTTCCTCTGTCCTCTTACGTGGTATTAAATAAAGTTAGTTAGAAGGAGATTTTTACCCTCTCCTTTCTGCTATTTTGTTATCTTATTTAAATCCTTGCGAAAGCCCACAAAGAATCATCACAGCGAATTCTTCTACCGAATTTCGCTTCAGTGTTTTGTGAAACTATTACCCGACATTTCTTCACACTACGGGTGATAACTATACTTGGTCCCTAAGGCCTAACTTCAAGGAATGTTGTATTAGTCAATGCTGTGGTAATGGTAGAGAAAATTTACATAGCAAACAGATTGGTGGAATATAGTGATTGTGTGGCGGCTATTTATCCATTTAGCAAATAGACGTGAACCTCCCGAAAAGATCGCAATTATAAACAAAGAAAAGGAAACCCAAAGCAATTCCTCTATCAATTGAGAACAAACGTAGAGAAGTGAAAAAAACAAAAGAGAAAACACGTACCTCTAGAAAAAAATAAATGATGATAACAGTCCATCTTAAGAGAAAGAACACTCTGAATCCCGTACAAGATTCTAAACATGTAAATATGTAAATAAATTATATATGTGAAGAACTTATACATATTATTATCTACTTATATAATTGCCTTATTCTGTCTGTGTGAAGTTCACGGATAGATTTTGGTCAGAATGGATAAAATAAAAAAAGTGTCAAGGGATGGGAATCGAACCCACGACCTTCGGCTTACCGGGCAGATGCCATGACCACTAGGCTACCCTGGACATATTTTTCCGTTCATAAAGTACAATACTTAAATGAAAATATGTTTCTTATACAAACAAAAATTAGAAAATAAACTTTTAAATTGGTAACATCAAGGAGATAGCCATTATAAAGCACTAATATTTGAATAAAAATAAATTTGTATAAAGTTGTATAAAAACAAATTGGCGCCAATTTATAATTGTAACGAATAGTATTTTAATTAAAACATTTTAAAAACACACAGTTTGGAACGGGACGTTTCACAAGAGTGACATCCATGGCGCCAATTTATAATTGTAACGAATAATATTTGAATTAAAACGTTTTTAAAATATATACGCACTCGGGTAAAACCCGGGCGTTGCCCGGGCCATTCGTCTAGTCCATTATAAATAATATAAGCTAGCTTGCTTTTTTGGAGTGGTACCTAATAAAGTTATTTTGAAACTTGTAAATAGACGTGAACATGTGTAAAACAGCACCAAACATATCTGAGTTGAAAAACAGACAGGTTAACAAGATGGCCGCCAGAAAGATTCGTAACGTAGATCTAAAGTGAAACTGCAGATCGCTACCACTAGAGGGAGCTGTCCTCCTCACGTGATTCTCCAACTTTTCTCGCTGTCGGAAGGTACGTGTGTTCTGAACTTTCTCTTCATTTTCTTTGAAAAAAGCCTTTAATTTATATTGATCATTTTCTTTTGAGAACGTGTGCCTGTATTGTTATGTTTCGTACGATTTGACACAGTATGTTTATTGTAAACTGGCGATTTCAAAATGGCGGCATATCCGCTAACCACAATCTGTTGACTACGCACTTGGGATAGTTTCATTTTTAACTTTCTCTTTATTAGTGAGTTGCGCAGGCGGAACCTTCAATCAACATATATATAAAACAGTTCAACCTCCACGAGAGGACACCTCTCAATTAAAATACAGTTTTCATTTGCAAAATTACAGTAGAACCTCCCTGTAAAGGCCACCTAATTGCAGAGCCAAAGTGTCCTTTAGAGAGAGTTATCCCCTTACCGGAGAGTTATTAAATTGTAAAAGTGGAACTTTTTGCAAATGAAAACTGCCCATTGTGGAGAGGTATCCGCTAGCGGGGTGTCCTCTAAAGGGAGATTCTACTGTACCATTTTTACTATTTAACAATTCTACGGTGAGAGGACACTTCTCCTTAAAGGACAATTTAGCTCTGTAACGAAAGTGTTGTCCTTTTATACAGGGAAGTTTTACTGTACATGAAATGAAACTTATCTCTATTAAGAGCATTTTTTTCTTTTTAAAATTTGAAAAAAAAGCATTATAATGTTCGTACAGCTATGAAAAAATATTTTTGAAGGGAGATTGACTCGCCGTGTATATGGCCTTTTCCATACGTACTAGGGATTTATTTTATTCAAAGGCAATCAAATTTCAAAGGATATTTAAAAGATTTGTGCTCTACCGAAGTATTACAAAAATCTAATCAAAATGTTATACATATGTACTAGGGATATTAATTTTTAAAAATTCTTTTATACACAGATGGCGCGTAGTTGCGTCTCTTTTATAGCTAATTTATAAACAATAATTCTCTTACACAATCATAATTACCTGTTCCTCATGTTAGAGGTGGCCATTTCTTTTGGAGCAAAGTCGACCTGCCACTGAGTAGTGGTCCCAGTCTTAATGACAAAGGTAGCCGCATTCTACTTCACCCAATCATGATGGGCCCTTACCCCTAAACACATTATTGACTGTATTGACTCATCAATTGATGAGCTCTACTCATCCCCAGCATACACCATCAACAAGCTCTACAAGCTTGATACCCTAATATGATTGAGTGGAGATAAGAAAGAAGATCATATTTACATATTCTCTATGTTGTTTCATTCTTCGGTTATAGGGATTGTCTGATTATTCTGCAGAGAAAGGAGTAGTTGAGGATCATTCAAATAATTTGTATTCAGAAAAAAAAAGTCCAATGTGGGATTCGCTCCCGGGGCGTGGCTATAAAAAAAATCGACGGTTCATAACAGTCGTCTGTTGTTGTATATACAGTGGTACCTCGACATACGAGTTTAATTCGTTCCGCAACCTTGCTCGTATCTTGAATTACTCGTATCTCGAAGCAAATTTCCTCATACAAAACACCTACCATACAACTACCATTAATCCGTTCCAACCTCCAAAATGTCACCCCAGTTATTTTTGTTACGTGGTTTTAAATAATAAAAGCGTATTTATAAATATCAAATATTTATTGCACAAAACAAAAAAAAATGTAAATAAATAAATTAGATATCCTCACTGGTCTTTGCCTTTTTCGCTACATTTTTCTCGCTTTCACCTGTAGGTCGTTTAGAAAAAAACATGTCCAAGGAGGTTTGTTTCTTCCTCCCTCTCAGAATGTTCCGGAAATTTAAAAGCACACAAAAATATAATAAACTTGAATTTGTTTATTCAAGTCTCAAAAAACAAAGCTTTGCATATAGAACAAATAATAATGAAGAAGAAGAAAGAAACATTTTAGGAAAAGCAAAAACAAAACAAAAGTACTGGTCAAAAAGAAACATTTAAAATCACAGATTAATATCTTCAACACTACCGAACCGAACTCGTATCTCGAATTTCGCTCGTAACTAAAAGCAAAAAATCACTTGCTCGTCGGCTCGTATCTCGAAAAACTCGTATGTTGGGGCGCTCGTATGTCGAGGTACCACTGTATATTAATTAAATGTTACCACAGAGTGTGTGTAAGCTCACAGGTAAATAGGCGCTAATCGAAAGAAGAAAAAGTTCCTTTGTTTAATATTAGTTTCCCTTTTATATTTTGTTCTCTCTCTCTCTCTCTCTTGTAAATCAATAAATATAATGTTTAATTAATAATATTCTTGGAATCAGTTTCATTAAAAATTCTAAGCAAAGTCAACATCTGACCACATACCCCCTCCCATTCTGCTGCAGGTCAAAAGTTTCGCTATCATGTTTATCATCACTTCATTCTCCACCTATTTATAGTTGGGAGAGCTTCCTCTATGTGTAACATATTTACATATTTTCACTCTTTCTTTACTATTTTATTGTTATTTTTTCAATAATGAATGAATACATTAAGACGCGAAGTTGGTAAACCCTTAAATAAAAAAAGGTATCTTTCCTTTTGTCCTAAGTATTCAAACATTAAGACGTGAATGTTTCTTTTCACAAATAAATCAAACTTCTACTGTCCTTAATACGATGAAAAAAATATTGGGAGGGCTTAGCTCATCAGTGGTGAACCCTCCCAGCGGTTTCGCCTATTTTTAATCTACCAGACCGCTTCTTTAGAGCTCTAATACTGTATTGGATCATACTGCTTTTATATGTGGCACTGAAAGGTGGAATCTTAGAGATGCTATTTAAGCAAACTATAGAAATAAGCGTTTAGGACAGTAGAATTACATTCAAATATTCGTCTTCTTCTTCTTCTTTCTTATCTCCACTCAATCATATTAGGGTATCAAGCTTGCACTACTCAGTTGCAGGCCGACTTAGCTCCAGAAGAAATAGCCGCCTCTGACATGAGGAACAGATACCATGTGCAGCTGCTCCTAACATGGAGTACAAACGCTGCTCATCCTGTATCCCTGGATAAGGAGCCCTTACAGGGTACTATAAGCCGGGCCAGCTGAGCCCAGGTTTTTTTAGTGAGCTTGTTACTGCTCCCCCTCCTCCTTTTTCATCCTGGCTTGGGACCGGCAAAGGTGGAGTTCAAATATTCGTTATATATAGATGGCGCCTTATTGATTTGTATTATTTTTTCTCTTTATCACACAAAGTGCCAAGCCGGTACTGAGAATGGGATTTTTTTCTTTCTTACCACATTGAATTGTATGGTCACTAAAATGTTTCCAATCTCTCCATCTATTATGTAAAAGGCATCTCCTTATCGTGCAACTGAAAGTTGTCTATCGGAATAAATATCAACTATTCTTGTTGATTTCTAATTATTCCAGAATTAGCCAAATACCCATTCTTGATTAATCAAGAAAAGCTAACAACGTAAGCGTTTCGGGCTGTTGGCCCTCATCAGCGTGGTGCAAGCTGTACCTCAACGACCAAAAAACTGGTCATTCAGGCATCCTGAAAAATCATGAAACGGGCAGTTAAGGCCAGGCTCTCCATCTATGTCAAAAGATCGTCACCCAAATTAGCTGATGGAATCATTCGTTAGAATGCCGTCGTGGCAGCTAAGCTTCCGACCTCCCCATTCCCCTCAATACATTTCCAGCTCAACAATAACTTTATTAGGTTCCATTCAAAAAGAACAGCAACCAAGGTCATGCTATTTACAATAAAGATTATTCTGTTGACGTTATGTGGCGCTAAGTTTGTTGTTGACACACATTAAATATGTTATAACACCTTGATAAAGGTTGGCGTTCAGCCAACTGAAATATTGGTAAAATAAATGATATTTTGATCCAATATATGCATTTTTTAATTAAAAATTAAATAAAGAATTTATTTCTAAAAAAATATTACAATCTCTATAATATTCAATATTAAAAATAAATCTACATATCTTGGATAGAAAAACAAACTTGCGTTTTTATTGCATGATATTTCGATGATAGAAACATTCGTCTTTTTCAATAGCTTCTGAAATAGCAAGAAAATTGTTATATACTCATTGACAAAACTTAAGGAAGTTATACCCTTTAGTATGTATATCAGGATTCAGACAATAACTCTGAAAGATATTACAGTGACCTTTATTGTGAAGACACACAAGATAACCAAGTGTGAACAAAATTGCCTCTATATCCTTAAAAAAAAAAAAAGAGGACCGTCGATATCAAAGACTTTCCACATACGTTTTATCCATTAAGTGTAATTTACTATTGCGATTTTAAAAAAGCTGTTTATTTTCAATGATAGGGTCATGGATTGGATAAAACAACCGTCAAATAGATGGTGGAGAGATTTTTTCAAATTGTCCAAAAGACCTTGAGAATTATAAATTGTTTTCTTGAGGTGAAAAGGAAAATATAGGGTAAAACTAATATGAGAAAACTCATATACACACACAAAGCTTTATTAAGACCATCGGTCTAATACAGAATCACCACAGGAAGAAAGGAAGCATAGATGGAGCTCCTATAGATGAGAAAACTCACATACACAAAGCTTTATTAAGACCATCGGTCTTATACAGATTCGCCACAGGAAGAAAGGAAGCATAGATGGAGCACCTATAGATGAGAAAATTCACACAAAGCTTTATTAAGACCATCGGTCTTATACAGAATCACCACAGGAAGAAAGGAAGCATAGATGGAGCACCTATAGATGAGAAAACTCACATACACACACAAAGCTTTATTAAGACCATCGGTCTTATACAGAATCACCACAGGAAGAAAGGAAGCATAGATGGAGCACCTATAGATGAGAAAACTCACATACACAAAGCTTTATTAAGACCATCGGTCTTATACAGATTCACCACAGGAAGAAAGGAAGCATAGATGGAGCTCCTATAGATGATAAAACTCACATATACACAAAGCTTTATTAAGACCATCGGTCTTATACAGATTCACCACAGGAAGAAAGGAAGCATAGATGGAGCTCCTATAGATGAGAAAACTCACATACACACACAAAGCTTTATTAAGACCATTGGTCTTATACAGAATCACCACAGGAAGAAAGGAAGCATAGATGGAGCTCCTATAGATGAGAAAACTCACAGACACACAAAGCTTTATTAAGACCATCGGTCTTATACAGATTCACCACAGGAAGAAAGGAAGCATAGATGGAGCTCCTATAGATGAGAAAACTCACATACACACACAAAGCTTTATTAAGACCATTGGTCTTATACAGAATCACCACAGGAAGAAAGGAAGCATAGATGGAGCTCCTATAGATGAGAAAACTCACATACACAAAGCTTTATTAAGACCATCGGTCTTATACAGATTCACCACAGGAAGAAAGGAAGCATAGATGGAGCTCCTATAGATGAGAAAACTCACATACACACAAAGCTTTATTAAGACCATCGGTCTTATACAGAATGACCACAGGAAGAAAGGAAGCATAGATGGAGCTCCTATAGATGAGAAAACTCACACACACACACAAAGCTTTATTAAGACCATCGGTCTTATACAGATTCACCACAGGAAGAAAGGAAGCATAGATGGAGCACCTATAGATGAGAAAACTCACACACACAAAGCTTTATTAAGACCATCGGTCTTATACAGATTCACCACAGGAAGAAAGGAAGCATAGATGGAACTCCTATAGATGAGAAAACTCACACACACAAAGCTTTATTAAGACCATCGGTCTTATACAGATTCACCACAGGAAGAAAGGAAGCATAGATGGAGCACCTATAGATGAGAAAACACACACACACAAAGCTTTATTAAGACCATCGGTCTTATACAGATTCACCACAGGAAGAAAGGAAGCCTAGATGGAGCACCTATAGATGAGAAAACTCACATACACACAAAGCTTTATTAAGACCATCGGTCTTATACAGATTCACCACAGGAAGAAAGGAAGCCTAGATGGAGCACCTATAGATGAGAAAACTCACATACACACACAAAGCTTTATTAATACCATCGGTCTTATACAGATTCACCACAGGAAGAAAGAAGGCATAGATGGAGCACCTATAGATGAGAAAACTCACATACACACACAAAGCTTTATTAAGACCATCGGTCTTATACAGATTCACCACAGGAAGAAAGAAGGCATAGATGGAGCTCCTATAGATGAGAAAACTCACATACACACAAAGCTTTATTAAGACCATCGGTCTTATACAGATTCACCACAGGAAGAAAGAAGGCATAGATGGAGCTCCTATAGATGAGAAAACTCACACACAGCTTTATTAAGACCATCGGTCTTATACAGATTCACCACAGGAAGAAAGGAAGCATAGATGGAGCACCTATAGATGAGAAATGTCTGTACAAGAAAGAATCTAAGAGAATGGTTGTGCAGGATCCACACCACTGAAGAACTGTGCTGAGAAGAACATGAAAGGCTTGATCCCATGTATCCATCATCATGATGGTTGCAAGTTCAGTTTCGACGACAAGATAAAAGCTGAAGAACATTTGGATGTCTGTAGTCACACCTATTTGCCATGTCCGCATAGTTGTGGAGACAAAGTACGTCGACGGCAATTGGTATATCATTTACAATTCCAATGTCCATGTAGATACGAACTATGCGAGTACTGTGAAAATACATATCTACATAAAGATATCCAATCACATCTAACTGAATGTTTGGAGTTCCCAGTTACCTGCCAATATTGTCCTTGGGAGACAGTTAGAAGACTTCTACCATCTCATCATTTGAGTTGCCCCCAGAAACCAACATCATGCAAATTTCAGAATATCGGATGCCGTTTTGTTGGCAAACAAGCGTCCAAGATCAAACATGAACAAGACCTAACTCTACATTTCCCAATCCTCTGCTCAAAGATCTTAAAACTCCAGATCGACCTAAAGTCCATCGCTGAGGACCTGGAAAACATGGATCTGACATCAGGAAATGGCATCCATCCTAGTGTGGACATAGCATTCACCAATCTGGCTACAAAGTTGATGGTCATTGGAACCATGGTTTCCAATTAAGTTCAGTTTTAATTATTATAAATAATCCTCCTTTTTTCCTTTATCTGATCATTGTAATCCGTTTAATATATACATATATCCATGTTTAGTTAGTGATTTTTTTTAATATTTGGAATGAAAATGTTATTTTTTATAGCATTGAATGGGTTGCGAATGTGTGAATTGGAACAATCCTTTTTTCTTTCTTTTTCATTTATCTAATCATTGTACTCCATTTAAAATATATATATATTTCCATGTTTAGTTAGTGATTTTTTAATATTTGAGATGAAAATGTTTTTTTTTTTATAGCATTGAATGTGTTGCGAATGTAAATTGAAACCAAAAGTAGAGAACAGTGAAATAAATAAGTATTAATATAAATTTGGCTCGATTGTTTCATCTAAAAACTATCTTGAGGTAAATTGCAGTCATTCTACACTCTCTCATAAACAAAACTTAAGGAAGTTTTACCTTATAGCATGTATATCGGGATTCGGGCAATAACTTTCTGAAAGATATTACAGTGACCTTTATTGAAGACACACGAGATAACCAAGTGTGAACAAAATTGTATCTGTCTCTTAAAAAAATAAAATAAAACTGGCGACTGGCGACATCAAAGACATTTCACTTCCTTTTGTCTATGAGTGCATATGAAATATTTCACACCTTGCAACACAACAGTTTCTATGGTATTATTTTTCTAAATTAATAATTGTTATAGTTTTAAAATTACAATTATACTCTCACAATGAGTATCTTTTTTATTTAAAAAACGCTAGCTTTCAAGCGTTAATCGCTCTTCAATTTAAATAAAAAAAGATACTCATTGTGAGAATATAATTGTAATTTTAATACTTTTTCACAATTTTATCATGAATAGAAATATATAATTGTTATAGTTTTTTTAACTATTTAATGGAGTGTTTCTTTCACAAATATAACAAATACTAGACGAATGACCCGGGCAACGCCCGTGTTTTACCCGATTGAATGTTTTTATTCAAATACTATTTGTTACAATTATAAATTGGAGCCGTGGATGTCACTCTTGTGAAACGTCCCGCTCCAAACTTTACATGTACATTAGGTCAGCTGGTATTACCCCTCATTTTCACCGCTAGAGGCGCGAGCGAATTGACTTTTTGTAAATATACATAATTATAAAGATAGAAGCTTCTATAGAAGATAATGATCATAATGATGATGCGCGCGCATCCGTGACATGAGGAATTGACGGTGGAAAGACGGTCGTGACTATATAACAAATATAGAAATGTCAACGTCCCTTGTGTCAACACAATCAACAACAATAAAAAGAGAGAGGTGAGAGAAAGAGGAGATAATTATAACGAACGAAAAGGTTTATCCTAGAGGTCACAGAAAGCCTCAAGGAACACTTATTTGGTCGCCTGCATCACGCTAACGTGGACCAACAACCCAGAAACACGTAACATATCGACATTTCTTGAGTTATCAATAAAATGGATTGGCCAATATAGTGGGAATAAAGTTACATATCAAAGTTTAGTTAATATTTATTCCAAAAGATGGCGCTTTGCCATCTAAAAAAGCAATTAAGTGACTCAGGGTTCGTACTTTTTGTTTTGCCTTTAGTTAGGTTAGCCTGGATGGATTCCATGAAAAACTATACCGGGAAAAAGAATTACATTTTTACTATACTAAAGCGTTTAGTTAATAATTATAGTAAATTTGCATATAAACATCTAAAAATTGATACTTTTTTTTATATGTATGTGAAAAAAACAAGCTTTCGAGTAAGGACTTTTGGCTTATTAAAGCTATGAGAGAAAATGTGGACTGTTTATAAACATCGAACATTTATCTGCATACGGGAGGGCGTACATAGTGACCATTTTAAACTTAAAAAGAAAAAAAAAGACCTCATTGGAATAGAATCCCTTATTGGACACCTTTATCTAATTAAAAAAATGTCGAACCCTACCAGCAACTTAACTGGTTGGGTGCTCTATCAAACATGACTAAAATTCATCTGTACTGGGAAAGGACAGGTCAATCAACTAGTTTAGTATAAACTTGATAATTTAAAAAAGAAAAAAATGGAGGGGATAGAGGTAGATAACGACTCACTTCTCTAGTAAAGAAATGCATACTGTATGAAAGCATGTTTTTTTATTCACACAATGGTTTTATAGAAATTTATCAAAATGTATTTCTCCCACGTACAACTTTATACGAATTCTACACGTTGCTTACTCCAACTGTCTACAAATGTCTATGATACAAAGTTATATATGAAAAAATAGTACAAATGTGATATTGTACTGGGATAAGGTGCATACATTTAGAAAAAGGCATCTCCTTATCGTGCAACTGAAAGTTGCTGATGGCTTGCGCCATCTATCGGAATAAATATAAACTATTCTCGTTGATTTTTAATTATTCCAGAATTGGCCAAATACCCATTCTTGATTAATCAAGAAAAGCTAACAACGGACGCGTTTCGGGCTGTTGGCCCTCATCAGCGTGTTGCTGCAACGAGAATAGTTGATATTTATTCCGATAGATGGCGCAAGCCATCAGCAACTTTCAGTTGCACGATAAGGAGATGCCTTTTTCTAAAGTTATATATGTTACATGGTTGTTCTGTTTGGTGTAAGATATTTATATACAGATAAACACACACAAAGCTTTAATAAGACCAGCGGTCTTATACAGATTCACCACAGGAAGAAAAGAAATAATAGATGGAGCTCCTATACTCCAGGCAGCACAGCACCCAACAACAGTCATCTGGTCCGACGCATGTCCAATGGCCACACGTTCCTTTGTACATACGTCATGGTTAGCGAATCAATGAACAGGCGAGTGTATACAGATAAACATGTGATGGATAAAATCCTACTTTAACTGAGGTATAGAAATTTATAATACAAAAATTAAATTTTTCTCTCAAATAAAAATTGACAATTCAAATTTATTTATTTATTTATTATATAAAAACATCTCTCATTAATATAGTTAGGTCACCTCTCCTGTCAAAATAGACCCTCAAACTAAGCGCTACCTATTAACCGTCTCCGCAAATTAACCAGCTTTGACAAACTGAGAAGCGTCCACCCAGAAACTATGGTTTCGGGCTAATGGCCCTCTTCAGTCTAGGGCGGAATTTTATTTCATGAGATCTCTCTCTCTAATCCCTAACTAAGAGGGAGGACGTTCTCGAGTATCTCTCGTCCGAGCAGATCTCTGCTCTGAAGAAATTCCTTGACAAGGCAATCGCCCATGTTGGAGACAAGGACTTCGACCTAGGCAAGATGCTGTCCGACTTCAGGGCAGAATGCGACATTGAACGAGACGACAGCCAGTGGTATTCGTCTGATACGAACGACTTGTAATTATTTTGTTTTATGAATTTTTTTCCCCTCTTTATATAATTAACCCTATATAATTTTATATGTACGTTGTAATAAATCAGTTTCAATCTCTCTCTCTCTCTCTCTCTCCTCAATGGATCATATGAAATCTTCACAATCTGCCAAAGAGTTTGCCAAAGCTGGTGTTGTGGCTTTGTTATCGACTCTAGTCCGCTTGTTTGCGGAAACGGTCAATAGATGGTTCTTAGTTTTCGCGTCTATTTTGACGGGAGAGACCACCTTTATTTTTATAGATCAATTTCATCCAAGCAAAATTTTCAATTTATAATCCAGTTAGGTTGCATAGTCCTAAAAATTGCCTTGTGTTAACTAAGCTATAAAAAGTTGTCCATGTTGGAGTGGTGTAGGCAGTTGCTGTGATAGAGAGAACATATCTACTGGAGATTGTGCTTATCGTCTGGGATTCTACCTGCCATATTTGTCTTCTTATCTGGAGATAGGGTGTTGTTCTCTGTGCTTGTGTTCTGACATCGGGTAGTTGGCGTTCTGCGCTCCTGGAACCTGGGTTATATCTCGAGCAAGTAATAGCATCAGAGTTGAACAGTCACACCTTTACGAAAGTTCCACATATATATATAACAATTATGCAAATTAACAAACATGTAGAGGTTGGTGGCGTAGTATAAAATTGTTGTTGTTCTCTGTACGTGTGGGCTGACATCGGGTAGTTGGCGTTCTGCGCTCCTGGAACCTGGGTTATATCTCGAGCAAGTAATAGCATCAGAGTTGAACAGTCACCCTGTTACGAAAGTTCTATATTTATAACACAGGTTATGCAAATTAACAATCATGTAGAGGTTGGTGGTGTGGTAGTATTGTTGTTTGAGTCCATCAAATCGAGTTCGACTTTAAGCGAATATATGGACAAATATTCTCTGATTTGATCCATATAGTTTTCTCAGCAGTACTTGATACAGAAGTGGTTTGCCAGTGTCTTCTTCTGTCTATGCTGTTGGCCAAATATATTTGGATCTTGCGCTTTTTGAGATGATTTCTCCCTCCAAGGATAAGAGAGTGTCCTTCTTCATTGCAAAAAAAAAATTTTTTTGCTTATCCCTAGTACACGTGGTACAGGACATGATAATCATGGCGGGTAGAAGTAGGCGACTGCTTTTACTGTAAGTGCACCATGTGTCTACACATGTGAAAATCAGTTCGACTTTGCACTTACATATGTGCCAGAGCCCCGTTTGGTTACTTGCACTCGCTGGTGGGTTGGACTTTTTCAAGAATTGGGGGGCATTTGGGCTTTTTTTTTTTTTAATCAGAAAAAAAAAGCCCAATGCGGGAATCGAACACAGGTCGTAGCGGTTGAAAACCAACGGTTTAGACCATCCTTACACCGACCCCCAAGAATGAAGTTGAAAGCTTGTGTTTGAAAGTGAGTTGTACTCACACTGGGAAGTACAAATAGGGGTTTTCCATTATTGTGTTTGAGATCCAAAACTCAGGATAGAATCCCGCATTGAACCCTTATGTCCATAGTTTTCTAGAAAACCATTTCTGAGATTACATCCTTCAGTACTGCGTATATAATCAGAATCGTCCAATACAGTATTAGAGCTCTGAGAAGCGGTCTGGTGGATTAAATTGGCGAAACCGCTGGGAGGGTTCACCACTGATGAGCCAAGCCCTCCCAATATAATTTTTTCATCGCAGTAAGGGCAGTAGAAGTTTGTATTATGTATAAAAGAAACATTCGTGCTTTTAAATCCTTTCATTTTATATTGAACCCTTGTTTTCCTTCAAAATAAATTGTCTCAAAATCCTCCAAAAATATATTGCACTTGGTTTTATTCAAACTTCTTGACTGATAAAGATATTTTCATGTTTTTTTTTCTACTGGGCTTTTACAAAAATTGGTTTCTTGTTGAATATCAAAGAACAGGAATAGAAGTTGGGGGAGGATGAAATTAGCGTGTACCAAAAGTAAAGCTTTTTCCGTTGAAAGTTCATTAAAACAATTCACTTTTGGTTCATTATTCCAATTAATAATGTTAAGTTGGTGATATTATTTCCTTCTGCGTGATATAAACATCTATCGCAACGTTTCCAGTTTCGTTTTGTTTCTTGACCTTCATTTCTTTCGTTTATGGAATACACTGAACTAATTCTCCTTTGATTAGTTCTCCAGTTCCATATTATTTCTATGATGGCATTAGTGTAGCTTTCAATGTTTCAAAAACTCGTGTTTTAGCTTTATCATCACCATTACGCTTTGTACTGGTCAATTATTAACAAAATATAACGTTTATATGCGTTTTTAAAGGGAGAGGTGCCAAAACCTGTTGGCTTTCAGGCTATTGGCCTTCTTCAGTACAGGAGAGGCGTCATAATATCCAAAGAGAGGAGTTATAAAATCGAACTCGCCAAAAAGGATGTTTAAATTGGTGTAATGGCAGAGAAGATTTTCAGCCCAGAATACAACATAAATTACGGAAGGATGATATTCATGTACTGAAAGACGTATAGATGTAATAGTAGATAATATATTCTACCCGGGAATCATATTATTTTATAGATAACTAGACGGGTGACCCGGGCTTCGCCCCGGGATTGACCCGTGTGCATATCTACCCGAGTGATATATATTTAGAAAAGATTTTTTTAATAATTGTTTGTTATTAGAATTATCTATTTGTTTGCATCAGCATAATTTAATCTAATCTTTGATAGAGGGCGCTGTTCGTGAGCTAAGTAGAATAATTTGAATATATAGTTTTAATAATTGATTTATATATTTTTTAAAATAGCCTATCGTCTTCCCCGTATTTTTTTACCTATGTATGGAAATTTTGCTTTAAATTAGTGAACTACTGCGAATTTGTATACCGGACATACAAACAAACAAACATACAAACATTCACTTTTATATACAGTATATAGATATATCACACATACATACTATAGAAATATCATATATTCCCTTGTAAGACAAAACGATATCTCCCAGTTATATATCATGGATAGATTTTTGGCTCACTAGAAGGAGATAAATAAAATTATGATACATTAGCACGTCATCTTTTATGAGAATTCGAAACTCTTATAGACGCTTATGATTCTTTTAAAAATTAAATAATTTTCTCCACTGCCCTTATTGCAATGAAAAATTAATGGGAGGAACTGACTCATCAGGGGTAAACCCTCCCAGCGGTTTCGCCAGTTTAATCTACCATATTGTGGGAATCAATATTGGTGAAAAACATCCACACTAAAAACTCAATATTGAGGTTTTCTGTCAAGGAAAAAGGCCAGGATGGTAAGAGAGCAAGATACTGGCTGCTACTGTAGAAGTTATCTATCACGTGACTCTTATTTCCTTCTGCGTGATAAATATCTACCGCAACGTTTCCAGTTTCGTTTTGTTTCTTGACCTTCGCTCTTTTCGTTTATGGAATACACTAAACTGATTCCCCCTGAGTACTTCTCTAGTTCTGTTTTTCTATTATGACATTAGTGTAGCTGTTGGATCGTTTTTGAAGACAACTCTCAGATTTATAAAATTATTTTATTAAACATTAATCATTTTTAGATATATATAGAAACGAGTTAATTATCTCGTTTTTAAGACAACAAAAGATTCATCTAATTTTTATACATTGTTCTAACCAGATTCAACTTGTGAAAACAGACGACAAAGGAAGAATAAACAAATTAAAGATAGAGGGTAAGTTCCTATTTTTTGCAAGCTTTCACACACTCAAAGAATATTCAACTTCTTGCTTCAGTAGTTTTCAATGTTTCTAAAACTGGTGTTTGAGCTTTATCATTACCACTATTACGCTTTGTACTGGTGGATGATTAACAAAATATAACGTTTATATGCGTTTTTAAAGGGAGAGGTACCATTTTTGGTACAAGAATAGCATTTTACCGCAACTCTATGTTGCATTGTAGTCTAACATCACCATTGCGCTTTGTACTGGTGAATTATTAACAAAATATAACGTTTATATGCGTTTTTAAAGGGAGAGGTACCATTTTTGGTACAAGAATAGCATTCTACCGCAACTCTATGTTGCATTGTAGTCTAACATCACCATTGCGCTTTGTACTGGTGAATTATTAACAAAATATAACGTTTATATGCGTTTTTAAAGGGAGAGGTGCCATTTTTGGTACAAGAATAGCATTCTACCGCAACTCTATGTTGCATTGTAGTCTAACATCACCATTGCGCTTTGTACTGGTGAATTATTAACAAAATATAACGTTTATATGCGTTTTTAAAGGGAGAGGTACCATTTTTGGTACAAGAATAGCATTCTACCGCAACTCTATGTTGTATTATAGTCTGAATATCGGTCTTTTCCTACTTCACCAGCTCAAACATCTTTTTGGCAAATTCGACTAATATATAAACTTCTCATAGGATGTCATGAAATCGAAGCCGCCCCTGTACTGATGAGGGTCATATCTCGAAACCATGGCATACAGGTCGTTGGCTTTTGTCTGAATTTGCCAATAGGTGGTGGCATCTTTACCATTATGTCTTCTTCTTCTTCTTTCTTATCTCCACACTGGGTGAAGTCGAATGCGCCTGCCTTTGTCATTAAGACTGGGAGCACTACTCAGTGGCAAGGCCGACTTAGCTCCAAAATAAATGGTCGCCTCTGACATGAGGAACAGACGCCATGTGCAGCCGCTCCTAACATGGAGTAGAAACGCTGCTCATTCTGTATCCCTGGATTTAGGAGCCCTAACAGGGTACTATCAGCCGGGCCAGCTGAACCCAGGTTTTTAGTGAGCTTGTTACTGCTGCCCCTCCTCCTTTTTCATCCGGGCTTGGAACCGGCAAAGGCGGAGTTTTACCATTATGTTTTGTACCGGAATGATAACAAAATGTATTTTATATTTGAAACTATTATAGACACGTATGATTCTTTTTGAAAATTAATCAATTTCTACTGTCCTTACTGTAATGGAAAAATTGAAGCCAGGCCCTCCCTTTAATTTTTCCATTGCAGTAAGGACAGTAGAAATTGTTTAATTTACAAAAAGAATCTTACGTGTCTATAATAGTTTCGAATATTCATAACAGATGGTGCGCTGATGTATCATAATATAAAATGTATTGTTTTAATGGACTTTTAAAGGGAGAGGTACTTCTTGGTTTATGAAAACTGTCCTCCCTCAACTCTAACAAGTCTAGTAGACTGGCGAAACTACTGGTGGGTTCAATACTAAGGAACCAGACCCTCTTAATCATTCTGTGTAGTAGAAATCTTTATTTAAAAATATTCGAAAATCTTACGCAATATGTCTTTATTACGAAAACACCACGAGCTTTCGAAGTCTTGCCCATCAACAGGCAAAAAATATAATCTAATATTTTTTAATTAAAAAGGTATATATTGGATCAAAATATCATTTATTTTACCAATATTTCAGTTGGCTAAACGCCAACCTTTATCAAGGTGTTATAACATTTTAAACACTTTAAAATGTTATAATACCTTGATAAAGGTTGGCGTTTAGCCAATTGAAATATTGGTAAAATAAATGATATTTTGATCTAATATATGCTTTTTTAATTAAATATTTATTTATTATTATTATTATTTTATTTCCAAAGCGCTATATCCCTCAAGGGATACTTACGCCAAACAAGGAGAAAAGTTTATTTACATAAGTTATTTACATTATTCAACGCATGAAAACATTAGAGATCCAGATTTTGTAGAAAGTTTAAAATGTATTTACAAAATGAATTGAACTTTAAATATGATTTTTTGTCGGAAATCAAATCGTTAAGTTCACAAACAACTAGTTCATTCTTCATTCTAAAATCTTGAAATGCTAGGCAATCGATCAGTAGATGTCTTGAGGTTTGTTCCTCAATATCACAAAAACAACTTGAATCCTCCACTGCCTTTATTCTATTTTAAAAACTTTTGAAATGTCCGTGGTTTGTAACAAATTGAGTATTATTTATGGATTGATCTATTTTCAGATTATAGAATGAAGAATGAACTAGTTGTTTGTGAACTTAACGATTTGATTTCCGACAAAAAAATCATATTTAAAGTTCAATTCATTTTGTAAATACATTCTCAACTTTCTACAAAATCTGGATCTCTAATGTTTTCATGCGTTATAATTTTTGCCTGTTAACGAACGAAAGCTCGTGGTTTTTTCATAAGAAAGACACAGACAACGTAAGGTTTTCGAATATTTTTATAAAGTAATTCACAAATTGTATTATATCTAAGAGTAGAAATATTGTTCAAAATATCAACCTAAAAATGGCTTCGTCGTTAACATCTCATTTTATTTTGTATTTCTGTTTAAAATTGCATTATTTCCTTTACTTGAGATAAATCGTGTACAATATACACTCATGGACAAAACTTAAGGAAGTTGTACCTTTTAGCATGTATATCTGGATTTAGACAATAACTCTGAAAGATATTACAGTTACCTTTATTGAAGACACACCAGATAACCAAGTGCGAACAAAATTGCCTCTGTCGCCTTTAAAAAAATAAACGACCGACGATATCAAAGACTCTCCACTTCCTTAAGTTTTGTCCATGAATGTATATGTCTTTATTAACATATCTACATTAGAGAGGCCATATAAAAATATGATTTGTCAATTAAATGATAGGTTACAACCGAGTTTTATATCAACCGACTAAGACGTACCTAAATTCAAAACTATTATAGCCGCGTATGATTCTTGTTTTAAAAATAAACAAGTTCTACTGTCCTTACTACAATGGAATTTTTTCCATTCCAGTAAGTACAGTAGAAATTGTTTATTAAAAAAAAAAGAATCATACGCGTCTATAATAGTTTTGAATTTTGATAACAGAGGGCGCGCTAATGCATCAAAAGACGTAGCTATATTGCCGAAAGCTATGTGTAACTGGAAGGCAAACATGGCGATGAAATAGGATCCTATTTTTGCCAGACGATAACATTTCCACGCAGACGACACCCTTCCATCACGTGACTTCCTATTACACCATCGGCTGCCTGCAAGTTTCGCTTTAACTCTACAAATAGCTTCTTCGCTACTTTCGTTTTACTGGCGCCTTACGTATGACTTTGGGTGGAAACGGTCTTTATAGAATGGAAAATTGGATGTTTCTTTAGGATATAAGGAGAAACGTATTTTTTAAATCTGTTGTTTTGTGATTTTTTGAGTATATTTCGTGTCTGCGCTACATTTAACCAACAAGTTTGTTATTAATTCAACAAACTCGGTTTGTTCGATAGAATAAGTTCGTCTGCTACTTTGAACCCTCCAAGGTCGTCTGTGATATATCTATTAAACTAACAATATTGTCTATCCTGTTAAACGAACAAGAATGTATGTTATAGAACGAGGTTTAACAAATTTTACCGCAAATTTTTCTTTTTACAGAACGAAAAATCGTATTTAAAATTATTTTAAGGAGAAATAACGATTATTTCTATCCTTAGGGATGAAGTATGAATTGTGAAGAGTAATGATGAACGGAAAGATAAAAGTGTCTAGTGTCTCTTTTATTTTTCCGTTGATCATTACTCTTCACAATTCATCCTATCATACTTCATCCCTAAGGATAGGAATTGTCATTATTTCTCCTTAAAATAATTTTAAATACGATTTTTCGTTCTGTAAACAAGAAACATTTGCGGTAAAACTTGTTGAAACGTCGATCTATAATCATAGCCGCATTATAATGTATTCTATGTTAACCCAACATAAATTATCTGCTCCGTAAAACCAATATCATACACACAATATCATCTACAGATTTTAAGTCGATAAATTCAGTTTATTTTAATTTTAAATTAACAAGATTACATGCCACGTTAAACTAATATGATGTCTGGTTTGGTTATAACCAAAAAGATTATCTGCTGCAATTAATTAACAAAATCGTCTGCTTCAATTAATTAGCAAAATCGTCTGCTTCAATTAACTAACAAAATCGTCTGCTGATATTAACTAACAAAATCGTCTGCTGCAATTAACTAACAAAATCGTCTGCTACAATTAACTAACAAAATCGTCTGCTGCAATTAACTAACAAAATCGTCTGCTGCAATTAATTAACAAAATCGTCTGCTACATTAAACCAACTAAATCGTCTGTAAAATGAACAGATTATCTGTTGCGTATTGTAAGATCCCATATGCTGCTATTTACAATATTGACTGTACAATAAAAAAAACAATATTTATATAAAACAAAAAAACAATTATTGACTGTCAATGAGTTTCTTTTAAATATCATCAAATATTAAATATTTAAAAGAAACTCATTGCCAGTAAATTTATTTGTGTAAAATTTTAACGATAGATGGCAATAAAATTTAATTTACTAATTATTGACTGTATTGACTCATCCATTGATGAGCAACTACTCTTCCCTGGAAGACACCATCAAAAGTCTCAAGCTTTACAAGCTTGATTCTTTAATATGATTGAATGGAGATAAGAAAGAAGAAGACAATATTGTCTGCTACTCCAAAGAGAGAAAGAGAGAGAGATATTATCTTCCATATTAGACATACAAATCGTTTATAATCATCGTTTGCCTATTATATACTAAATAGTGACCTTCTAGTTCCAAGATTCACTGCTAAGCCATTAATTACAACTAATCATTTGCTATATCTACACATTAAGTTGATAGAACACAAACAAACAAAATATTGTCTACAAATAAGAACATTAAGAATCCAGGGAAAATAAATAAATAAATAAAATAAAAAGAAACTTTTCCCTGGAGACCTAAATATTTTAATATTGAATCAAGGGATTATATTTATTGAATTGTCTACAAACACTGTTCAGGTCTATTAAAGAATATGTGGTTGGAATGCGAACTCTTTTTTTTTTTGGGGGGGGGGGGGGGGATATGTCTTCAGTTATATTGTTTTCATCTCAAGAAGTCCATTCATCACCAGACCAGGTTATTAATATTTTCGCAAAGGGTTTCCACGCCACCCAGGAGGTACCTGCTCAGCGCGTTAGCCTTTATTTATAGTGGCGCTTCGCCTCCCGTAGAAGCCCTATTCCACTCTTCTGGCACAACCAGAGCATCCAACTCGCTCTCGGCCGAGCTGATGGTCCAGGCCCTGCCAGGAACTGGTCTGCCGATGATATGGACTCCGTCTCAAAGAGTCAGGGGAGGGGGAAAACCTCAATATCTGAGGAAACATAAATTCGGACAGAGTCTCAAAGCAGACCCGCCTTCTACCTCACTTCCCAACTGACTGAAGAGCCATTGTTGGACCGCTGGAAACGAGATTCTTATAGAGCGCTCTCTTAAAGGATTTAATATATTTTATATGATAAAATATATGATATAATTTCAAAATTGATACTATGAAAATGGATATTTTAAGGGGGTCGGTGGAAGGATGGCCTAAACCGTTGGTTTTCGACCGCTACGACCCGGGTTCGATTCCCACATCGGGCACTTTTTTCTGATTGAAAAAATGCCCAAATGGCTCCCAATTCTTGCAAAAGTACAACCCCACCAGCGAGTGCAAGTAACCAAACGGGGCTCTGGTACATTTGTAAGTGCAAAGTCGAACTGCTTTTCACATGTGTAGACATGTGGTGCACTTACAGTAAAAGGAGTCGCCTACTTCTACCCACCATGATTATCATGGCCTGTACCACGTGTACTAGGGATAAGAAAAAAATGGATATTTTACTATAGGATTTTGCGTTGGAAACCTTTAATATACTTCAATATTAATAAATGAGAGAAATATATTTATGATATTTTAAACTCCAGTATTTTAATTCTAAAAAGATTTTTGAAAATACAAATGTATGATCTCTTCTAAACATTCCTTCTATTTTTTTTTTTACAAATGATTAAATATCAAAATTTATCGAATTCAAAATATTTCTATACTCAACTTCAATGATCAAATATTAGAAATATCTCCCTCTGACTCACGTTAAATTTGCACATAAAGTAATGAAGATACTAATATGGAAATATATATTTTGTTATTTGAAAATAAAAATTTATTTTTTCAATATATAAAACTAGATAGGTCACCCGGGCTTCGCCCCGGGATTGACCCGTGTGCATATCTACCCGAGTGATATATATTTAGATAAGATTTTTTAAATAATTGTTTGTTATTAGCATTATCTATTTGTTTGCATCAGCATAATTTAATCTAATCTTTGATAGAGGGCGCTGTTCGTGAGCTAAGTAGAATAATTTGAATATATAGTTTTAATAATTGATTTATATACTTTTTAAAATAGCCTATCGTCTTCCCCGTATTTTTTTACCTATGTATGGAAATTTTGGTTTGAATTAGTGAACTACTGCGAATTTGTATACCGGACATACAAACAAACAAACATACAAACATTGATTTATATATATAGAGATTTTCCTAAATTATTCTTTTCACCCTTTTTTCTCGTAAGAAAAGTAACTTTTTATACAACGAAATGGAACATCTTCTAATAAAAGAACTCTCTCAAAGATTGAAAGAAAATGTGTTTCAATATGTAAAGTGGATCATTCTGTTGCATAAAAAAGAAGTCGGTGGACAAGTGGGTAACACCTTCGATTCCCGACAGTCATGAACTGGGATTGAATCCCGCGTTAACATTTTGTTTAATATATGAATAACCTTCACATTCATTGTTGCAAATATCATAAACTAGGTTGTTCTTGTTGAGCGGTACCTATTAATGTGATTTTGAACCGGTTCTGATGCATAAAAAGAAGTCGGTGGACAAGTGGGTAACACCCTCGATTCCCGACAGTCATGAACTGGGATTGAATCCCGTGTTAACATTTTGTTTAATATGTGAATAACCTTCACATTCAGGGTTGCAAATATAAACTAGGTTGTTCTTGTTGAGCGGTACCTATTAATGTGATTTTGAACCGGTTCTGATGTACATTAAACGGTAGAGGTGCATCTTTTGGTACATCAATACCATCCTCTCCACAACTTTATATTGTATTCTTGCCCGAAAATCGGTTCTTGCCACTTTACCAGCTTAAAACACCTGTTTGGTAATTTGAACCGATTTTATAACCTCTCTTATAGGATGTTGGAATATTTAATTTTATAAAAATAAATATTTATATATTCTGTGAGATTGGATATGATGATAACCTAATATAAAAAAAGCTGTTGTTGTTAAAAAGTGACGAACAAAAACTTGATTACAAATATATATAGCCACTATTATCTTTTGTATTTATTGTGTTTTCTTATTGTAATTGTTGTATTCCAATTGATTACACACAGCGCTCAACGCGTTAATTATACTTTAATTAACTACAAGGTAAAGGGAATATATATAGATTAAATAGTAAACATGGAGAGAAAGAAAACAAGACAGCGATGGCGAGACGCCGCTGGTAGGGTTACATCATCGGCAGGAAGTGAGTCAGCTCCAGGGTTGCCGAGAAGCCAACCGCCCGCCGTCACGGTCCAACAGTAATGTAGGTATAATAAATAATACATTTAAAGGAGAAGTCTGTCAATCATCAAAAAACAACATAGAATGTTATGAAATGGAAGCCGTCCCTGTACTGATGAGGGCCATAGCTCGACACCATGGTATACAGGTTGTTGGCTTTTTATCTGAATTTGTCAAAACTGGTGTTATGGCTCATTCTTTATTATCGTTAGTAAAGTTTTTTTTTTACTAGGGTGATGCATAGTGCATCGTTCTAATGTACAATTAAAGGGAGAGGTAACTCTTTTGGTACATGACTATCATCCTCCCGAAACCTTGTGTTACATGAATATATATAAATATATATGTGACAATATAGTGGTAATCATGTGGTGAGGTGATAAATAATCACACGACGAGTTGTTAGAGCAATCCCAGGCAGCCAGCCGAGAGAGAGCGAGCGAGAGCTTATCTGCTGAACGACTGTTTTCCCTGTGTAAACAACCGGGGGGCTAACCAGGATAGTCGCCAGGTGGTGACGCCCCCCTCAGGAATGTGGCCAAAAAATGGTCGTTAGTTAGTTGTCTAAAGTGTCTCGCTTTAGCTGCCCATTTCTCTCTCGTTGGCTGTTGGTTTGTTTTATTAATCCTGGAAGAGCATATATTATGACATATATATGTAGTAATGTAGTTGTTATTATCCTGGTGGATGAATGTAGTGTGGCATGTTGGTTTGCAGTCGTGGTGGCCACAATGTTTAGAGTGGTTTCAGGCGTGATTGGGATTACACAAAAGGACGAGGCATGTTGGGTGTCACCATAGAGATGACGAGAGAGTAAGTGTAGCCGACACCGGTCAGGGGAGATCTGTCTAGAGGGGTCTGTCCATCATTGTGTCTCAAAGCCGACTAATCTGTTTGAGTAAGAAAGGGCACACCTAGGAACCCGACTTGTTTTTCGGACCATTTTCCTCCTACTGGCGCCGACTGTCTCTCCCTCGAAATTTTATTTGTCACTTTGGAAATTACATTATAACTATACAACACATGGAGACATAGATATATATTGGAATATATTACAACATATATTTAATGTGTGTGTGTAAAAATTAAAGAACAAGCAATAAATGGCACAACCAAAGGACAAATGTGATATGATTATGCAAAAAGGTATGGAGAGAAACTGATTTCGAAAATAAAAAAAAATCATATAAAAAGCCTTTATCATAATGCATTTGTTTACGTTCAATTGATCATTTTTAATTATCTGTATTATTAAAAATAAAGGAAATATATCCTGACCACGAGCACATGTGCTTTTTAGAAGGCAGAGCGCCATCTAGTGGAGCAAAAATAAACTAAACGTTTATTTAACTTGCTCCGTAATATTTGGCCAATCTATCTGTATTATGTGTGAATTTAATTAATTGCCCATTACTATTTGCATATTGATTCTAAAAAGCGCGAATTTGAAATATATATGATAATAAATATATTAAATATATATTCGAAACTATTATAGACGCGTATGATTCTTTTTTAAAAAATAAACAATTTCTACTGCCCTTACTACAATGGAAAAATTAAAGTAAGGCCAATAGAAATTTATAATATGATGCACTAGCGCGCCATCTGTTATCAAAATTCGAAACTAATTTAAAGGCGTAAGATTCTTTTTGAAATTAAACAATTTCTACTGCCCTTATTGCAATGGAAAGTTACTGGCGAAACCGCTGGGAGGGTTCACCACTGATGAGCCAGGCCCTCCCTTTAATTTTTCCATTGCAGTAAGGGTAGTAGAAATTGTTTAATTTCAAAAAGAATCTTACGCCTTTAAAATAGTTTCGAATTTTGATAACAGATGGCGCGCTAATGCATAATAATATTAAATATATTTATATTACGCGATTTATATATATTTATATATAATGTATGAGAGATAAAACATCCAGGCAAGCACACCACACTAAAATAAGCCCAACATATGCAAAGTAGTTATAATTTAAAGCGAAACTACGCCATTATCTAAATTTGTCCGCCAGAGGGCACTGTGTAGCTATCGTCTGGTTTCTGCTATCAAATCCTACGGTAAGTAACATTCCGCCATTTTGCCATCTCGATTTCTTGTTTGATAATTGCTATTTACTTATTTATTATTTCCTTATTTGATATATTTCACATTATATGATATGATTTCATAAACAAGGTTAAATAACTTTGAAAAATACTTTGTAAAATAGAAATTCAACTAACTCTTGTTTACCAATTACTAAATATGGCGTCTAAGTTATAAAATATCTGATATGAATATGTTGTTTTAATTAACATTTTGTATTCCTTTTATATACTATGATATTAGATATTAAAAGGCATATATTGGATTTAATAAAAAAAATATTTTGCCAATATTTCGGCTTGCTGAAAGCCAACCTTTATCGAGGCATTACATAATGTAATGCCTCGATAAAGGTTGGCGTTCAGCAAGCCGAAATATTGGCAAAATATTTTTTTTATTAAATCCAATATATGCCTTTTATTATCTAATGAATTAAGTATGGATTGCTCTATTTTCAAAATACTATGATATATGTACCAAAATACGTTTGTTTTTCACCCTAATAAAAAACGTTAAAGTGATGATAAAGAATTGTCACAAATTTATATATCAAATTATACACTTTTTGAATGCTTGATTTATCTGGTTTAAGAAAGAAAAAATCTAGTGTATATATATATAAATATATAGATATTTTAGAAAAGTAAACACAAAAATGTTTTATATTTCTGTTTAATATTTTCATATTATATACAGACGACATGAAAACTTTCTTATGACACTAACCTAATAAACAGATTGGTGGTAAAAAATTATTGTTTTAAGGTGACTTAACAAGAATAACCCAATCAAAGTTATATTCCCACTATAGAGACATACAGTGGTACCTCGACATACGAGTTTAATTCGTTCCGCAACCTTGCTCGTATCTTGAATTACTCGTATCTCGAAGCAAATTTCCCCATACAAAACAATTGAACTATCATTAATCCGTTCCAACCTCCAAAATGTCACCCCAGTTATTTTTGTTACGTGGTTTTAAATAATAAAAACGTATTTATAAATATCAAATATTTATTACACAAAAACAAAAAAGAGAATGTAAAGAAATAAATTAGATATCCTCACTGGTCTTTGCCTTTTTCGCTACATTTTTCTCGCTTTCACCTGTAGGCCGTTTAGAAAAAAACATGTCCAAGGAGGTTTGTTTCTTCCTCCCTCTCAGAATGTTCCGAAAATGAGTTAGGCAAGTGTCATTAAAAAGTTCAGATGCACGACCTGTTGCAACTTTTTCTGGGTGTTTTTTTTTTTTTTTGCACGAACTGTGAAAAACTCTCTTGTAGAAATTTAACGTTTTAATTCAATACTCATCTCTCATCTTTTTCTTAGCACTTGACTTTTTACAAACCTTCTTACGATCCATGGTTAAAAAAATAAATGAACTAAAACTGTAAATGTAAACGCAACACAAAACACAACTTATCACAGCGGAAGCACACTGCTAACTGATCGTGATGGCGCGACTGCGTGTTACTACCGAACCGAACTCGTATCTCGAATTTTGCTCGTAACTAAAAGCAAAAAAATCACTTGCTCGTCGGCTCGTATCTCGAAAAACTCGTATGTTGGGGCGCTCGTATGTCGAGGTACCACTGTATATACAACGTTTACCACCGAAGAATATTTCTTAAGTGAACTCCCTTTTCCTGTCATCAGATTAATCGCGCAATTTAGAACCCTTTCAATTTTTTTCAGAGAACACCATCTGATTTTAATGAGGGGTGAAGACCTGAAATGTACTTTCTGTGGATCAGGAATAACAATGGAGATGTTGCACTACTTATTTGATTGTGCTGCTCTGTCTGAGGAAAGATGAAAACTAAATGATAAAACGGGGCAACTTTGTCCTTCATTTCCGGCACTAATTAATGAAATATCAAAGAATAGGTATATAGCGGTGGCGATATTCCACAGGATTATATCCCCGACCACACAGTGTTCTCCCCATCCCTTGTGAACTGGCGAATCCTGTATAGGGCGAGAGGCCCTAAATAAAGGCTTTGTTTTATTGTTTTAATGCATTTTTGAAGAGAGAGAGATGACTCTTTTGGTACATATTTGAAATTTAAAAAGTGATGTATATATATTGATATATTAGATAATAAAATGGCATATATTGGATTTAATAAAATATTTATTTTGCCAATATTTCGGCTGGCTGAACGCCAACCTTTATCGAGGCATTACATTTTTGTAACATTTACAAAAATGTAATGCCTCGATAAAGGTTGGCGTTCAGCCAGCCGAAATATTGGCAAAATAAATATTTTATTAAATCCAATATATGCCATTTTATTATCTAATGAATTAAATATGGATTGCTCTATTTTCAAAAATATTGATATATATAACTTTGTGATAAATATTGATCTAAAAATAAAAAATAGAGTGAGAGAGAGAGGATACATCTCCCGTTAAAATATAAACTCCAAAATGTGTGCCATCTATTGACCGTCTCTGAAATTTAACAGACACGCGTTGATCACAAAGCCTCAACACTCTAGAGCAGTGATTCTCAACCAATGTGCCGCGGTAATTTTGTGTGCCGCGAAATTCTAAAAATGTGCCGCCGAATTTTAGTCATATGATTATGTTCACGTTTGTATTGGTTTTTCTTTTTTTCTTTTTCATTTTTTTACTTTTTAAAATAACGAAATTAGCAAATTGAATGTTAGAGATGTATATTACTTATATTTTGCATAGAAATATTGATACATAATTTGAATTTCCTGCATTCAAGTTAGCAAAAGTGTGCCGCGAAATTCTAAAATTGTGCCGCCAAATTTTCAAATCTTTAAAATAATGCCGCAACAAAAAAAAGGTTGAGAATCACTGCTCTAGAGTTATTTTTAATCAATATAATGCAGCTTATGATTGTAGAACGACATTTGAAAATTATCCCGCATGTGTTTCTTTTGAACGAAAAATCGAAATTTATCTTAAGGAGAAATAACGATTATTTCTAACCTTAGGGATGAAGTATGAAAGTATGAATTGTGAAGAGTAATGATAAACGAAAAAATAGCCTAGTGGACATGGCATCTGCCTGGTAAGCGGTACACTGTGGGTACGATTCCCATCCCTGGATACTTTTATTTTTCCGTTTATCATTACTCTTCACAATTCATCTTTTCAAACTTAATCCCTAAGGTTAGAAATAATCGTTATTTCTCCTTAAAATAAATTTCGATTTTTGGTTCAAAAGAAACACATGCGGGATAA